>JACEFZ010027317.1:394611-430350 GCA_014155875.1 Cepaea nemoralis | reverse complement strand
ATCTTGTACACAGCATGTCTCATATCTTGTACACCAGCGTGTCTCATATCTTGTACACCAGCATGTCTCATATCTTGTACACCAGCGTGTCTATATCTTGTACACCAGCATGTCTCATATCTTGTACACAGCATGTTATATTTGTACACCAGCATGTCTCATATCTTGTACACCAGCATGTCGCTATCTTGTACACCAGCGTGTCACATATCTTGTACACCAGCATGTCTTATATCTTGTACACCAGCGTGTCTTATATCTTGTACACACAGATGTCTCATATCTTGTACACCAGCGTGTCTCATATTTGTACCCCAGCTGGTCTCATATCTTTGTACACCAGCATGTCTCATATCTTGTACACACATGTCTCTACTTGTCACCAGTGTCTCATATCTTGTACACAGCATGTCTTATATCTTGTACACCAGCATGTCTCATATCTTGTACACAGCATGTCTCATATCTTGTACACCAGCATGTCTCATATCTTTACCCAGCTGTCTTAATCTTTACACCAGCATGTCTCATATCTTGTACACCAGCGTGTCATCATATCTTGTACACCGCATGTCTCATCTTGTACACAATGTCTCATATCTTGTACACCAGCATGTCTCATATCTTGTACACCAGCATGTCTCATATCTTGTACACCAGCATGTCTCATATCTTGTACACCAGCATGTCTTATATCTTGTACACAGCGTGTCTCATATCTTGTACACCAGCGTGTCTTATTCTTGTACACGCAGCATGTCTTATATCTTGTACACCAGCATGTCTCATATCTTGTACACCAGCGTGTCTCATATCTTGTACACCAGCTGTCCTCATATCTTGTACACCAGCGTGTCTATATATCTTGTACACCAGCGTGTCTCATATCTTGTACACCAGCATGTCTCATATCTTGTACACCAGCGTGTCTCATATCTTGTACACCAGCATGTCTTATATCTGTACACCAGCAGTGTCTATATCTTGTACACAGCATGTCTCATATCTTGTACACCAGCGTGTCCTCATATCTTGTACACCAGCGTGTCTCATATCTTGTACACCAGCATGTCTATATCTGTACACCAGCGTGTCATATCTTGTACACCGCGTGTCTCGGATCTTGTACACCAGCGTGTCTCATATCTTGTACACCAGCATGTCTTATATCTTGTACACCAGCGTGTCTCATATCTTGTACACCAGCGTGTCTCATATCTTGTACACCAGCGTGTCTCATATCTTGTACACCAGCATTCTATATCTTGTACACCAGCGTGTCTCATATCTTGTACACCAGCATGTCTCATATCTTGTACACCAGCATGTCTCATATCTTGTACACCAGCATGTCTCATATCTTGTACACCAGCATGTCTCATATCTTGTACACCAGCATGTCTTATATCTTGTACACCAGCATGTCTCATATCTTGTACACCAGCGTGTCTCATATCTTGTACACCAGCATGTCTCATATCTTGTACACCAGCATGTCTCATATCTTGTACACCAGCATGTCTCATATCTTGTACACCAGCATGTCTCAGATCTTGTACACCAGCGTGTCTTATATCTTGTACACCAGCATGTCTCATATCTTGTACACCAGCGTGTCTCAGATCTTGTACACCAGCGTGTCTCATATCTTGTACACCAGCATGTCTCATATCTTGTACACCAGCGTGTCTCATATCTTGTACACCAGCGTGTCTCATATCTTGTACACCAGCATGTCTCATATCTTGTACACCAGCATGTCTCATATCTTGTACACCAGCATGTCTCATATCTTGTACACCAGCGTGTCTCATATCTTGTACACCAGCATGTCTTATATCTTGTACACCAGCATGTCTCATATCTTGTACACCATCATGTCTCATATCTTGTACACCAGCGATGTCTCATATCTTGTACACCAGCATGTCTCATATCTTGTACACCAGCATGTCTCATATCTTGTACACCAGCATGTCTCATATCTTGTACACCAGCATGTCTCATATCTTGTACACCAGCATGTCTCATATCTTGTACACCAGCATGTCTCATATCTTGTACACCAGCATGTCTCATATCTTGTACACAGCATCTCTTATATCTTGTACACCAGCATGTCTCATATCTTGTACACCAGCATGTCTTATATCTTGTACACCACATGTCTTTATCTTGTACCAGCATGTTTATCTTGTACACCAGCGTGTCTCATATCTTGTACACCAGCGTGTCTCATATCTTGTACACCAGCGTGTCTCATATCTTGTACACCAGCGTGTCTCATATCTTGTACACCAGCGTGTCTCATATCTTGTACACCACCGTGACTTATATCTTGTACACCAGCGTGTCTCATATCTTGTACACCAGCGTGTCTCATATCATGTACACCAGCGTGTCTTATATCTTGTACACCAGCGTGTCTTATATCTTGTACACCAGCATGTCTTATATCTTGTACACCAGCATGTCTCATATCTTGTACACCAGCATGTCTCATATCTTGTACACCAGCGTGTCTTATATCTTGTACACCAGCATGTCTTATATCTTGTACCCCAGCATGTCACTATATCTTGTACACCAGCATGCTCATATCTTGTACACCAGCGTGTCTCATATCTTGTACACCAGCATGTCATCATATCTTGTACACCAGCGTGTCTTATATCTTGTACACCAGCGTGTCTTATATCTTGTACACCAGCGTGTCTCAGATCTTGTACACCAGCGTGTCTCATATCTTGTACACCAGCATGTCTTATATCTTGTACACCAGCATGTCTCATATCTTGTACACCAGCATGTCTTATATCTTGTACACCAGCATGTCTCATATCTTGTACACCAGCATGTCTCATATCCTGTACACCAGCATGTCTCATATCTTGTACACCAGCATGTCTCATATCTTGTACACCAGCATGTCTCATATCTTGTACACCAGCGTGTCTTATATCTTGTACACCAGCATGTCTCATATCTTGTACACCAGCGTGTCTTATATCTTGTACACCAGCATGTCTCATATCTTGTACACCAGCATGTCTCATATCTTGTACACCAGCATGTCTCATATCTTGTACACCAGCAGTGTCTCATATCTTGTACACCAGCATGTCTCATATCTTGTACACCAGCGTGTCTCATATCTTGTACACCAGCGTGTCTCATATCTTGTACACCAGCGTGTCTCATATCTTGTACACCAGCGTGTCTCATATCTTGTACACCACAGTGTCTATATCTTGTACACCAGCAGTGTCTCATATCTTGTACACCAGCGTGTCTCATATCTGTACACCAGCGTGTCCTTATATCTTGTACACCAGCGTGTCTCATATCTTGTACACCTAGCATGTCTTATATCTTGTACACCAGCATGTCTCATATCTTGTACACCAGCATGTCTCATATCTTGTACACCAGCGTGTCTCATATCTTGTACACCAGCATGTCTTATATCTTGTACACCAGCGTGTCATATATCTTGTACACCAGCATGTCTCATATCTTGTACACCAGCGTGTCTCATATCTTGTACACCAGCATGTCTCATATCTTGTACACCAGCATGTCTCATATCTTGTACACCAGCATGTCTTATATCTTGTACCCCCGCATGTCTTATATCTTGTACCCCAGCATGTCTTATTCTTGTACACCAGCATGTCTTATATCTTGTACACAGCGTGTCTCATATCTTGTACACCAGCATGTCTTATATCTTGTACACCAGCATGTCTTATATCTTGTACACCAGCATGTCCCATATCTTGTACACCAGCATGTCTCATATCTTGTAAACCAGAATGTCTCATATCTTGTACACCAGCATGTCTTATATCTTGTACACCAGAGTGTCTCATATCTTGTACACCAGCATGTCTCATATCTTGTACACCAGCGTGTCTCATATCTTGTACACCAGCATGTCTCATATCTTGTACACCAGCATGTCTCATATCTTGTACACCAGCATGTCTCATATCTTGTACACCAGCATGTCTCATATCTTGTACCCCAGCGTGTCTTATATCTTGTACACCAGCATGTCTCATATCTTGTACACCAGCGTGTCTTATATCTTGTACACCAGCATGTCTCATATCTTGTACACCAGCATGTCTCATATCTTGTACACCAGCATGTCTCATATCTTGTACACCAGCGTGTCTCATATCTTGTACACCAGCATGTCTCATATCTTGTACACCAGCGTGTCTCATATCTTGTACACCAGCATGTCTCATATCTTGTACACCAGCGTGTCTTATATCTTGTACACCAGCATGTCTCATATCTTGTACACCAGCATGTCTTATATCTTGTACACCAGCATGTCTCATATCTTGTACACCAGCGTGTCACATATCTTGTACACCAGCATGTCTCATATCTTGTACACCAGCGTGTCACATATCTTGTACACCAGCATGTCTTATATCTTGTACACCAGCGTGTCTTATATCTTGTACACCAGCATGTCTTATATCTTGTACCCCAGCATGTCTCATATCTTGTACACCAGCATGTCTCATATCTTGTACACCAGCATGTCTCATATCTTGTACACCAGCATGTCTCATATCTTGTACACCAGCATGTCTGATATCTTGTACACCAGCGTGTCTCATATCTTGTACAACAGCATGTCTCATATCTTGTACACCAGCATGTCTTATATCTTGTACACCAGCATGTCTCATATCTTGTACACCAGCATGTCTTATATCTTGTACACCAGCATGTCTCATATCTTGTACACCAGCGTGTCTCATATCTTGTACACCAGCATGTCTCATATCTTGTACACCAGCATGTCTTATATCTTGTACACCAGCATGTCTCATATCTTGTACACCAGCATTTCTTATATCTTGTACACCAGCATGTCTTATATCTTGTACACCAGCGTGTCTCATATCTTGTACACCAGCGTGTCTCATATCTTGTACCCCAGCATGTCTTATATCTTGTACACCAGCGTGTCTCATATCTTGTACACCAGCATGTCTTATATCTTGTACACCAGCATGTCTCATATCTTGTACACCAGCATGTCTCATATCTTGTACACCAGCATGTCTCATATCTTGTACACCAGCATGTCTCATATCTTGTACACCAGCATGTCTCATATCTTGTACACCAGCATGTCTCATATCTTGTACACCAGCGTGTCTTATATCTTGTACACCAGCATGTCTCATATCTTGTACACCAGCATGTCTCATATCTTGTACACCAGCATGTCTCATATCTTGTACACCAGCATGTCTCATATCTTCTACATCAGCATGTCTTATATCTTGTACACCAGCATGTCTCATATCTTGTACACCAGCATGTCTCATATCTTGTACACCAGCGTGTCTCATATCTTGTACACCAGCATGTCTTATATCTTGTACACCAGCATGTCTCATATCTTGTACACCAGCATGTCTCATATCTTGTACACCAGCATGTCTTATATCTTGTACCCCAGCATGTCTTATATCTTGTACCCCAGCATGTCTTATATCTTGTACACCAGCATGTCTTATATCTTGTACACCAGCGTGTCTCATATCTTGTACACCAGCATGTCTTATATCTTGTACACCAGCATGTCTTATATCTTGTACACCAGCATGTCTCATATCTTGTACACCAGCGTGTCTCATATCTTGTACACCAGAATGTCTCATATCTTGTACACCAGCATGTCTTATATCTTGTACACCAGAGTGTCTCATATCTTGTACACCAGCATGTCTCATATCTTGTACCCCAGCGTGTCTTATATCTTGTACACCAGCATGTCTCATATCTTGTACACCAGTGTGTCTTATATCTTGTACACCAGCATGTCTCATATCTTGTACACCAGCGTGTCTCATATCTTGTACACCAGCATGTTTAATATCTTGTACACCAGCGTGTCTTATATCTTGTACACCAGCATGTCTCATATCTTGTACACCAGCATGTCTTATATCTTGTACACCAGCATGTCTCATATCTTGTACACCAGCATGTCTCATATCTTATACACCAGCATGTCACAGATCTTGTACACCAGCATGTCTCATATCTTGTACACCAGCATGTCTCATATCTTGTACACCAGCGTGTCTCATATCTTGTACACCAGCATGTCTCATATCTTGTACACCAGCATGTCTTATATATTGTACACCAGCATGTCTCATATCTTGTACACCAGCATGTCTTATATCTTGTACACCAGCATGTCTCATATCTTGTACACCAGCGTGTCTCATATCTTGTACACCAGCGTGTCTCATATCTTGTACACCAGCGTGTCTCATATCTTGTACACCAGCATGTCTTATATCTTGTACACCAGCATGTCTCATATCTTGTACACCAGCATGTCTTATATCTTGTACACCAGCGTGTCTTATATCTTGTACACCAGCGTGTCTAATATCTTAAAAACCAGCGTGTCTCATATCTTGTACACCAGCATGTCACAGATCTTGTACACCAGCGTGTCTCATATCTTGTACACCAGCATGTCTTATATCTTGTACAAAAGCATGTCTCATATCTTGTACACCAGCATGTCTCATATCTTGTACACCAGCGTGTCACATATCTTGTATACCAGCATGTCTTATATCTTGTACACCAGCGTGTCTTATATCTTGTACACCAGCATGTCTTATATCTTGTACCCCAGCATGTCACATATCTTGTACACCAGCATGCCTCATATCTTGTACACCAGCGTGTCTCATATCTTGTACACCAGCATGTCACAGATCTTGTACACCAGCGTGTCTTATATCTTGTACACCAGCGTGTCTTATATCTTGTACACCAGGATGTCTCATATCTTGCACACCAGCATGTCTCATATCTTGTACACCAGCATGTCTTATATCTTGTACACCAGCATGTCTCATATCTTGTACACCAGCATGTCTTATATCTTGTACACCAGCATGTCTCATATCCTGTACACCAGCATGTCTCATATCTTGTACACCAGCATGTCTCATATCTTGTACACCAGCATGTCTCATATCTTGTACACCAGCGTGTCTTATATCTTGTACACCAGCATGTCTCATATCTTGTACACCAGCGTGTCTTATATCTTGTACACCAGCATGTCTCATATCTTGTACACCAGCATGTCTCATATCTTGTACACCAGCATGTCTCATATCTTGTACACCAGCATGTCCCATATCTTGTACACCAGCATGTCTCATATCTTGTAAACCAGAATGTCTCATATCTTGTACACCAGCATGTCTTATATCTTGTACACCAGAGTGTCTCATATCTTGTACACCAGCATGTCTCATATCTTGTACACCAGCGTGTCTCATATCTTGTACACCAGCATGTCTTATATCTTGTACACCAGAGTGTCTCATATCTTGTACACCAGCATGTCTCATATCTTGTACACCAGCATGTCTTATATCTTGTACACCAGCGTGTCTCATATCTTGTACACCAGCATGTCTTATATCTTGTACACCAGAGTGTCTCATATCTTGTACACCAGCATGTCTCATATCTTGTACACCAGCGTGTCTCATATATTGTACACCAGCATGTCTTATATCTTGTACACCAGAGTGTCTCATATCTTGTACACCAGCATGTCTCATATCTTGTACACCAGCATGTCTCATATCTTGTACACCAGCATGTCTTATATCTTGTACACCAGCATGTCTCATATCTTGTACACCAGCATGTCTCATATCTTGTACACCAGCATGTCTTATATCTTGTACACAAGCGTGTCTCATATCTTGTACACCAGCATGTCTTATATCTTGTACACCAGCATGTCTTATATCTTGTACACCAGCATGTCTCATATCTTGTACACCAGCGTGTCTCATATCTTGTAAACCAGAATGTCTCATATCTTGTACACCAGCATGTCTTATATCTTGTACACCAGAGTGTCTCATATCTTGTACACCAGCATGTCTCATATCTTGTACCCCAGCGTGTCTTATATCTTGTACACCAGCATGTCTCATATCTTGTACACCAGCGTGTCTTATATCTTGTACACCAGCATGTCTCATATCTTGTACACCAGCGTGTCTCATATCTTGTACCCCAGCATGTTTAATATCTTGTACACCAGCGTGTCTTATATCTTGTACACCAGCATGTCTCATATCTTGTACACCAGCATGTCTTATATCTTGTACACCAGCATGTCTCATATCTTGTACACCAGCATGTCTCATATCTTGTACACCAGCGTGTCACATATCTTGTACACCAGCATGTCTTATATCTTGTACACCAGCGTGTCTTATATCTTGTACACCAGCATGTCTTATATCTTGTACCCCAGCATGTCTCATATCTTGTACACCAGCATGTCTCATATCTTGTACACCAGCATGTCTCATATCTTGTACACCAGCATGTCACAGATCTTGTACACCAGCATGTCTCATATCTTGTACACCAGCATGTCTCATATCTTGTACACCAGCGTGTCTCATATCTTGTACACCAGCATGTCTCATATCTTGTACACCAGCATGTCTTATATATTGTACACCAGCATGTCTCATATCTTGTACACCAGCATGTCTTATATCTTGTACACCAGCATGTCTCATATCTTGTACACCAGCGTGTCTCATATCTTGTACACGAGCGTGTCTTATATCTTGTACACACGCATGTCTCATATCTTGTACACCAGCATGTCTTATATCTTGTACACCAGCATGTCTCATATCTTGTACACCAGCATGTCTCATATCTAGTACACCAGCGTGTCACATATCTTGTACACCAGCATGTCTTATATCTTGTACACCAGCGTGTCTTATATCTTGTACACCAGCATGTCTTATATCTTGTACCCCAGCATGTCACATATCTTGTACACCAGCATGCCTCATATCTTGTACACCAGCGTGTCTCATATCTTGAACACCAGCATGTCTTATATCTTGTACACCAGCGTGTCTTATATCTTGTACACCAGCGTGTCTCATATCTTGTACACCAGCGTGTCTCATATCTTGTACACCAGCATGTCACAGATCTTGTACACCAGCATGTCTCATATCTTGTACACCAGCATGTCTTATATCTTGTACACCAGCGTGTCTTCTATCTTGTACAAAAGCGTGTCTCATATCTTGTACACCAGCATGTCACATATCTTGTACACCAGCGTGTCTCAGATCTTGTACACCAGCGTGACTTATATATTGTACACCAGTGTGTCTTATATCTTGTACACAAGCGTGTCACATATCTTGTACACCAGCCTGTCTTATATCTTGTACCCCAGCGTGTCTTATATCTTGTACACTAGCATGTCTTATATCTTGTACACCACCATGTCTCATATCTTGTACACCAGCATGTCTCATATCTTGTACACCAGCATGTCTCATATCTTGTACACCAGCGTGTCTCATATCTTGTACACCAGCATGTCTCATATCTTGTACACAAGCGTGTCTTATATCTTGTACACCAGCATGTCTCATTTCTTGTACACCAGCATGTCTTATATCTTGTACACCAGCATGTCTCACATCCTGTACACCAGCATGTCTCATATCTTGTACACCAGCATGTCTCATATCTTGTACACCTGCATGTCTCATATCTTGTACACCAACGTGTCTTATATCTTGTACACCAGCATGTCTCATATCTTGTACACCGGCGTGCCTTATATCTTGTACACCAGCATGTCTCATATCTTGTACACCAGCATGTCTCATATCTTGTACACCAGCATGTCTCATATCTTGTACACCAGCATGTCTCATATCTTGTACACCAGCATGTCACAGATCTTGTACACCAGCATGTCTCATATCTTGTACACCAGCGTGTCTTATATCTTGTACAAGACAGCGTGTCTCATATCTTGTACACCAGCATGTCTCATATCTTGTACCCCAGCGTGTCTCATATCTTGTACACCAGCGTGTCTCATATCTTGTACACCAGCATGTCTCATATCTTGTACACCAGCATGTCTTATATCTTGTACCCCAGCGTGTCTTATATCTTGTACACCAGCATGTCTCATATCTTGTACACCAGCGTGTCTTATATCTTGTACCCCAGCATGTCTCATATCTTGTACACCAGCGTGTCTTATATCTTGTACACCAGCATGTCTCATATCTTGTACACCAGCATGTCTTATATCTTGTACACCAGCGTGTCTTATATCTTGTACACCAGCATGTCTTATATCTTGTACACCAGCATGTCTTATATCTTGTACACCAGCGTGTCTCATATCTTGTACACCAGCATGTCTCATATCTTGTACACCAGCATGTCTCATATCTTGTACCCCAGCATGTCTCATATCTTGTACACCAGCATGTCTCATATCTTGTACACCAGCATGTCTCATATCTTGTACACCAGCATGTCTCATATCTTGTACACCAGCATGTCAAAGATCTTGTACACCAGCATGTCTCATATCTTGTACACCAGCATGTCTTATATCTTGTACACCAGCGTGTCTCATATCTTGTACACCAGCGTGTCTCATATCTTGTACACCAGCATGTCTTATATCTTGTACACCAGCATGTCTCATATCTTGTACACCAGCGTGTCTCATATCTTGTACACCAGCATGTCTCAGATCTTGTACACCAGCATGTCTTATATCTTGTACACCAGCGTGTCTTATATCTTGTACACCAGCATGTCTCATATCTTGTACACCAGCATGTCTTATATCTTGTACACCAGCATGTCTCATATCTTGTACACCAGCATGTCTCATATCTTATACACCAGCATGTCACAGATCTTGTACACCAGCATGTCTCATATCTTGTACACCAGCATGTCTCATATCTTGTACACCAGCGTGTCTCATATCTTGTACACCAGCATGTCTCATATCTTGTACACCAGCATGTCTTATATATTATACACCAGCATGTCTCATATCTTGTACACCAGCATGTCTTATATCTTGTACACCAGCATGTCTCATATCTTGTACACCAGCGTGTCTCATATCTTGTACACCAGCGTGTCTCATATCTTGTACACCAGCGTGTCTCATATCTTGTACACCAGCATGTCTTATATCTTGTACACCAGCATGTCTCATATCTTGTACACCAGCATGTCTCATATCTTGTACACCAGCGTGTCTTATATCTTGTACACCAGCGTGTCTCATATCTTAAAAACCAGCGTGTCTCATATCTTGTACACCAGCATGTCACAGATCTTGTACACCAGCGTGTCTCATATCTTGTACACCAGCATGTCTTATATCTTGTACAAAAGCATGTCTCATATCTTGTACACCAGCATGTCTCATATCTTGTACACCAGCGTGTCACATATCTTGTATACCAGCATGTCTTATATCTTGTACACCAGCGTGTCTTATATCTTGTACACCAGCATGTCTTATATCTTGTACCCCAGCATGTCACATATCTTGTACACCAGCATGCCTCATATCTTGTACACCAGCGTGTCTCATATCTTGTACACCAGCATGTCACAGATCTTGTACACCAGCGTGTCTTATATCTTGTACACCAGCGTGTCTTATATCTTGTACACCAGGATGTCTCATATCTTGTACACCAGCATGTCTCATATCTTGTACACCAGCATGTCTTATATCTTGTACACCAGCATGTCTCATATCTTGTACACCAGCATGTCTTATATCTTGTACACCAGCATGTCTCATATCCTGTACACCAGCATGTCTCATATCTTGTACACCAGCATGTCTCATATCTTGTACACCAGCATGTCTCATATCTTGTACACCAGCGTGTCTTATATCTTGTACACCAGCATGTCTCATATCTTGTACACCAGCGTGTCTTATATCTTGTACACCAGCATGTCTCATATCTTGTACACCAGCATGTCTCATATCTTGTACACCAGCATGTCTCATATCTTGTACACCAGCATGTCTCATATCTTGTACACCAGCATGTCACAGATCTTGTACACCAGCATGTCTCATATCTTGTACACCAGCGTGTCTTATATCTTGTACAAGACAGCGTGTCTCATATCTTGTACACTAGCGTGTCTCATATCTTGTACCCCAGCGTGTCTCATATCTTGTACACCAGCATGTCTCATATCTTGTACACCAGCATGTCTCATATCTTGTACACCAGCATGTCTCATATCTTGTACACCAGCGTGTCTTATATCTTGTACACCAGCATGTCTCATATCTTGTACACCAGCATGTCTCATATCTTGTACACCAGCATGTCTCATATTTTCTACACCAGCATGTCTTATATCTTCTACACCAGCATGTCTCATATCTTGTACACCAGCGTGTCTCATATCTTGTACACCAGCATGTCTTATATCTTGTACACCAGCATGTCTCATATCTTGTACACCAGCATGTCTCATATCTTGTACACCAGCATGTCTTATATCTTGTACCCCAGCATGTCTTATATCTTGTACCCCAGCATGTCTTATATCTTGTACACCAGCATGTCTCTATATCTTGTACACCAGCGTGTCTCATATCTTGTACACCAGCATGTCTTATATCTTGTACACCAGCATGTCTTATATCTTGTACACCAGCATGTCCCATATCTTGTACACCAGCGTGTCTCATATCTTGTAAACCAGAATGTCTCATATCTTGTACACCAGCATGTCTTATATCTTGTACACCAGAGTGTCTCATATCTTGTACACCAGCATGTCTCATATCTTGTACACCAGCGTGTCTCATATCTTGTACACCAGCATGTCTTATATCTTGTACACCAGAGTGTCTCATATCTTGTACACCAGCATGTCTCATATCTTGTACACCAGCATGTCTTATATCTTGTACACCAGCGTGTCTCATATCTTGTACACCAGCATGTCTTATATCTTGTACACCAGAGTGTCTCATATCTTGTACACCAGCATGTCTCATATCTTGTACACCAGCGTGTCTCATATCTTGTACACCAGCATGTCTTATATCTTGTACACCAGTGTCTCATATCTTGTACACCAGCATGTCTCATATCTTGTACACCAGCATGTCTCATATCTTGTACACCAGCATGTCTTATATCTTGTACACCAGCATGTCTCATATCTTGTACACCAGCATGTCTCATATCTTGTACACCAGCATGTCTTATATCTTGTACACAAGCGTGTCTCATATCTTGTACACCAGCATGTCTTATATCTTGTACACCAGCATGTCTTATATCTTGTACACCAGCATGTCTCATATCTTGTACACCAGCATGTCTCATATCTTATACACCAGCATGTCACAGATCTTGTACACCAGCATGTCTCATATCTTGTACACCAGCATGTCTCATATCTTGTACACCAGCATGTCTCATATCTTGTACACCAGCATGTCTCATATCTTGTACACCAGCATGTCTTATATCTTGTACACCAGCATGTCTCATATCTTGTACACCAGCATGTCTTATATCTTGTACACCAGCAGTGTCTCATATCTTGTACACCAGCGTGTCTCATATCTTGTACACCAGCGTGTCTCATATCTTGTACACCAGCGTGTCTCATATCTTGTACACCAGCATGTCTTATATCTTGTACACCAGCATGTCTCATATCTTGTACACCAGCATGTCTCATATCTTGTACACCAGCGTGTCTTATATCTTGTACACCAGCGTGTCTCATATCTTAAAAACCAGCGTGTCTCATATCTTGTACACCAGCATGTCACAGATCTTGTACACCAGCGTGTCTCATATCTTGTACACCAGCATGTCTTATATCTTGTACAAAAGCATGTCTCATATCTTGTACACCAGCATGTCTCATATCTTGTACACCAGCGTGTCACATATCTTGTATACCAGCATGTCTTATATCTTGTACACCAGCGTGTCTTATATCTTGTACACCAGCATGTCTTATATCTTGTACCCCAGCATGTCACATATCTTGTACACCAGCATGCCTCATATCTTGTACACCAGCGTGTCTCATATCTTGTACACCAGCATGTCACAGATCTTGTACACCAGCGTGTCTTATATCTTGTACACCAGCGTGTCTTATATCTTGTACACCAGGATGTCTCATATCTTGTACACCAGCATGTCTCATATCTTGTACACCAGCATGTCTTATATCTTGTACACCAGCATGTCTCATATCTTGTACACCAGCATGTCTTATATCTTGTACACCAGCATGTCTCATATCCTGTACACCAGCATGTCTCATATCTTGTACACCAGCATGTCTCATATCTTGTACACCAGCATGTCTCATATCTTGTACACCAGCGTGTCTTATATCTTGTACACCAGCATGTCTCATATCTTGTACACCAGCGTGTCTTATATCTTGTACACCAGCATGTCTCATATCTTGTACACCAGCATGTCTCATATCTTGTACACCAGCATGTCTCATATCTTGTACACCAGCATGTCTCATATCTTGTACACCAGCATGTCACAGATCTTGTACACCAGCATGTCTCATATCTTGTACACCAGCGTGTCTTATATCTTGTACAAGACAGCGTGTCTCATATCTTGTACACTAGCGTGTCTCATATCTTGTACCCCAGCGTGTCTCATATCTTGTACACCAGCATGTCTCATATCTTGTACACCAGCATGTCTCATATCTTGTACACCAGCATGTCTCATATCTTGTACACCAGCGTGTCGTATATCTTGTACACCAGCATGTCTCATATCTTGTACACCAGCATGTCTCATATCTTGTACACCAGCATGTCTCATATTTTCTACACCAGCATGTCTTATATCTTCTACACCAGCATGTCTCATATCTTGTACACCAGCGTGTCTCATATCTTG
Source organism: Cepaea nemoralis (assembly GCA_014155875.1). Lineage (NCBI taxonomy): Eukaryota > Metazoa > Mollusca > Gastropoda > Stylommatophora > Helicidae > Cepaea > Cepaea nemoralis. The sequence continues at coordinate 415,498 of JACEFZ010027317.1, read as the reverse complement.
TACACCAGCATGTCTTATATCTTGTACACCAGCATGTCTCATATCTTGTACACCAGCATGTCTCATATCTTGTACACCAGCATGTCTTATATCTTGTACCCCAGCATGTCTTATATCTTGTACCCCAGCATGTCTTATATCTTGTACACCAGCATGTCTTATATCTTGTACACCAGCGTGTCTCATATCTTGTACACCAGCATGTCTTATATCTTGTACACCAGCATGTCTTATATCTTGTACACCAGCATGTCCCATATCTTGTACACCAGCGTGTCTCATATCTTGTAAACCAGAATGTCTCATATCTTGTACACCAGCATGTCTTATATCTTGTACACCAGAGTGTCTCATATCTTGTACACCAGCATGTCTCATATCTTGTACACCAGCGTGTCTCATATCTTGTACACCAGCATGTCTTATATCTTGTACACCAGAGTGTCTCATATCTTGTACACCAGCATGTCTCATATCTTGTACACCAGCATGTCTTATATCTTGTACACCAGCGTGTCTCATATCTTGTACACCAGCATGTCTTATATCTTGTACACCAGAGGGTCTCATATCTTGTACACCAGCATGTCTCATATCTTGTACACCAGCATGTCTCATATCTTGTACACCAGCATGTCTTATATCTTGTACACCAGAGTGTCTCATATCTTGTACACCAGCATGTCTCATATCTTGTACACCAGCATGTCTCATATCTTGTACACCAGCATGTCTTATATCTTGTACACCAGCATGTCTCATATCTTGTACACCAGCATGTCTCATATCTTGTACACCAGCATGTCTTATATCTTGTACACAAGCGTGTCTCATATCTTGTACACCAGCATGTCTTATATCTTGTACACCAGCATGTCTTATATCTTGTACACCAGCATGTCTCATATCTTGTACACCAGCATGTCTCATATCTTATACACCAGCATGTCACAGATCTTGTACACCAGCATGTCTCATATCTTGTACACCAGCATGTCTCATATCTTGTACACCAGCATGTCTCATATCTTGTACACCAGCATGTCTCATATCTTGTACACCAGCATGTCTTATATATTGTACACCAGCATGTCTCATATCTTGTACACCAGCATGTCTTATATCTTGTACACCAGCATGTCTCATATCTTGTACACCAGCGTGTCTCATATCTTGTACACCAGCGTGTCTCATATCTTGTACACCAGCGTGTCTCATATCTTGTACACCAGCATGTCTTATATCTTGTACACCAGCATGTCTCATATCTTGTACACCAGCATGTCTTATATCTTGTACACCAGCGTGTCTTATATCTTGTACACCAGCGTGTCTCATATCTTAAAAACCAGCGTGTCTCATATCTTGTACACCAGCATGTCACAGATCTTGTACACCAGCGTGTCTCATATCTTGTACACCAGCATGTCTTATATCTTGTACAAAAGCATGTCTCATATCTTGTACACCAGCATGTCTCATATCTTGTACACCAGCGTGTCACATATCTTGTATACCAGCATGTCTTATATCTTGTACACCAGCGTGTCTTATATCTTGTACACCAGCATGTCTTATATCTTGTACCCCAGCATGTCACATATCTTGTACACCAGCATGCCTCATATCTTGTACACCAGCGTGTCTCATATCTTGTACACCAGCATGTCACAGATCTTGTACACCAGCGTGTCTTATATCTTGTACACCTTGTACACCAGGATGTCTCATATCTTGTACACCAGCATGTCTCATATCTTGTACACCAGCATGTCTTATATCTTGTACACCAGCATGTCTCATATCTTGTACACCAGCATGTCTTATATCTTGTACACCAGCATGTCTCATATCCTGTACACCAGCATGTCTCATATCTTGTACACCAGCATGTCTCATATCTTGTACACCAGCATGTCTCATATCTTGTACACCAGCGTGTCTTATATCTTGTACACCAGCATGTCTCATATCTTGTACACCAGCGTGTCTTATATCTTGTACACCAGCATGTCTCATATCTTGTACACCAGCATGTCTCATATCTTGTACACCAGCATGTCTCATATCTTGTACACCAGCATGTCTCATATCTTGTACACCAGCATGTCACAGATCTTGTACACCAGCATGTCTCATATCTTGTACACCAGCGTGTCTTATATCTTGTACAAGACAGCGTGTCTCATATCTTGTACACTAGCGTGTCTCATATCTTGTACCCCAGCGTGTCTCATATCTTGTACACCAGCATGTCTCATATCTTGTACACCAGCATGTCTCATATCTTGTACACCAGCATGTCTCATATCTTGTACACCAGCGTGTCTTATATCTTGTACACCAGCATGTCTCATATCTTGTACACCAGCATGTCTCATATCTTGTACACCAGCATGTCTCATATCTTCTACACCAGCATGTCTTATATCTTCTACACCAGCATGTCTCATATCTTGTACACCAGCGTGTCTCATATCTTGTACACCAGCATGTCTTATATCTTGTACACCAGCATGTCTCATATCTTGTACACCAGCATGTCTCATATCTTGTACACCAGCATGTCTCATATCTTGTACACCAGCATGTCTTATATCTTGTACCCCAGCATGTCTCATATCTTGTACACCGGCGTGCCTTATATCTTGTACACCAGCATGTCTCATATCTTGTACACCAGCATGTCTCATATCTTGTACACCAGCATGTCTCATATCTTGTACACCAGCATGTCTCATATCTTGTACACCAGCATGTCACAGATCTTGTACACCAGCATGTCTCATATCTTGTACACCAGCGTGTCTTATATCTTGTACAAGACAGCGTGTCTCATATCTTGTACACCAGCATGTCTCATATCTTGTACCCCAGCGTGTCTCATATCTTGTACACCAGCGTGTCTCATATCTTGTACACCAGCATGTCTCATATCTTGTACACCAGCATGTCTTATATCTTGTACCCCAGCGTGTCTTATATCTTGTACACCAGCATGTATCATATCTTGTACACCAGCGTGTCTTATATCTTGTACCCCAGCATGTCTCATATCTTGTACACCAGCGTGTCTTATATCTTGTACACCAGCATGTCTCATATCTTGTACACCAGCATGTCTTATATCTTCTACACCAGCGTGTCTTATATCTTGTACACCAGCATGTCTTATATCTTGTACACCAGCATGTCTTATATCTTGTACACCAGCGTGTCTCATATCTTGTACACCAGCATGTCTCATATCTTGTACACCAGCATGTCTCATATCTTGTACCCCAGCATGTCTCATATCTTGTACACCAGCATGTCTCATATCTTGTACACCAGCATGTCTCATATCTTGTACACCAGCATGTCTCATATCTTGTACACCAGCATGTCAAAGATCTTGTACACCAGCATGTCTCATATCTTGTACACCAGCATGTCTTATATCTTGTACACCAGCGTGTCTCATATCTTGTACACCAGCGTGTCTCATATCTTGTACACCAGCATGTCTTATATCTTGTACACCAGCATGTCTCATATCTTGTACACCAGCGTGTCTCATATCTTGTACACCAGCATGTCTCAGATCTTGTACACCAGCATGTCTTATATCTTGTACACCAGCGTGTCTTATATCTTGTACACCAGCATGTCTCATATCTTGTACACCAGCATGTCTTATATCTTGTACACCAGCATGTCTCATATCTTGTACACCAGCATGTCTCATATCTTATACACCAGCATGTCACAGATCTTGTACACCAGCATGTCTCATATCTTGTACACCAGCATGTCTCATATCTTGTACACCAGCGTGTCTCATATCTTGTACACCAGCATGTCTCATATCTTGTACACCAGCATGTCTTATATATTGTACACCAGCATGTCTCATATCTTGTACACCAGCATGTCTTATATCTTGTACACCAGCATGTCTCATATCTTGTACACCAGCGTGTCTCATATCTTGTACACCAGCGTGTCTCATATCTTGTACACCAGCGTGTCTCATATCTTGTACACCAGCATGTCTTATATCTTGTACACCAGCATGTCTCATATCTTGTACACCAGCATGTCTCATATCTTGTACACCAGCGTGTCTTATATCTTGTACACCAGCGTGTCTCATATCTTAAAAACCAGCGTGTCTCATATCTTGTACACCAGCATGTCACAGATCTTGTACACCAGCGTGTCTCATATCTTGTACACCAGCATGTCTTATATCTTGTACAAAAGCATGTCTCATATCTTGTACACCAGCATGTCTCATATCTTGTACACCAGCGTGTCACATATCTTGTATACCAGCATGTCTTATATCTTGTACACCAGCGTGTCTTATATCTTGTACACCAGCATGTCTTATATCTTGTACCCCAGCATGTCACATATCTTGTACACCAGCATGCCTCATATCTTGTACACCAGCGTGTCTCATATCTTGTACACCAGCATGTCACAGATCTTGTACACCAGCATGTCTTATATCTTGTACACCAGCGTGTCTTATATCTTGTACACCAGGATGTCTCATATCTTGTACACCAGCATGTCTCATATCTTGTACACCAGCATGTCTTATATCTTGTACCACCAGCATGTCTCATATCTTGTACACCAGCATGTCTTATATCTTGTACACCAGCATGTCTCATATCCTGTACACCAGCATGTCTCATATCTTGTACACCAGCATGTCTCATATCTTGTACACCAGCATGTCTCATATCTTGTACACCAGCGTGTCTTATATCTTGTACACCAGCATGTCTCATATCTTGTACACCAGCGTGTCTTATATCTTGTACACCAGCATGTCTCATATCTTGTACACCAGCATGTCTCATATCTTGTACACCAGCATGTCTCATATCTTGTACACCAGCATGTCTCATATCTTGTACACCAGCATGTCACAGATCTTGTACACCAGCATGTCTCATATCTTGTACACCAGCGTGTCTTATATCTTGTACAAGACAGCGTGTCTCATATCTTGTACACTAGCGTGTCTCATATCTTGTACCCCAGCGTGTCTCATATCTTGTACACCAGCATGTCTCATATCTTGTACACCAGCATGTCTCATATCTTGTACACCAGCATGTCTCATATCTTGTACACCAGCGTGTCTTATATCTTGTACACCAGCATGTCTCATATCTTGTACACCAGCATGTCTCATATCTTGTACACCAGCATGTCTCATATTTTCTACACCAGCATGTCTTATATCTTCTACACCAGCATGTCTCATATCTTGTACACCAGCGTGTCTCATATCTTGTACACCAGCATGTCTTATATCTTGTACACCAGCATGTCTCATATCTTGTACACCAGCATGTCTCATATCTTGTACACCAGCATGTCTTATATCTTGTACCCCAGCATGTCTTATATCTTGTACCCCAGCATGTCTTATATCTTGTACACCAGCATGTCTTATATCTTGTACACCAGCGTGTCTCATATCTTGTACACCAGCATGTCTTATATCTTGTACACCAGCATGTCTTATATCTTGTACACCAGCATGTCCCATATCTTGTACACCAGCGTGTCTCATATCTTGTAAACCAGAATGTCTCATATCTTGTACACCAGCATGTCTTATATCTTGTACACCAGAGTGTCTCATATCTTGTACACCAGCATGTCTCATATCTTGTACACCAGCGTGTCTCATATCTTGTACACCAGCATGTCTTATATCTTGTACACCAGAGTGTCTCATATCTTGTACACCAGCATGTCTCATATCTTGTACACCAGCATGTCTTATATCTTGTACACCAGCGTGTCTCATATCTTGTACACCAGCATGTCTTATATCTTGTACACCAGAGTGTCTCATATCTTGTACACCAGCATGTCTCATATCTTGTACACCAGCGTGTCTCATATCTTGTACACCAGCATGTCTTATATCTTGTACACCAGTGTCTCATATCTTGTACACCAGCATGTCTCATATCTTGTACACCAGCATGTCTCATATCTTGTACACCAGCATGTCTTATATCTTGTACACCAGCATGTCTCATATCTTGTACACCAGCATGTCTCATATCTTGTACACCAGCATGTCTTATATCTTGTACACAAGCGTGTCTCATATCTTGTACACCAGCATGTCTTATATCTTGTACACCAGCATGTCTTATATCTTGTACACCAGCATGTCTCATATCTTGTACACCAGCATGTCTCATATCTTATACACCAGCATGTCACAGATCTTGTACACCAGCATGTCTCATATCTTGTACACCAGCATGTCTCATATCTTGTACACCAGCATGTCTCATATCTTGTACACCAGCATGTCTCATATCTTGTACACCAGCATGTCTTATATCTTGTACACCAGCATGTCTCATATCTTGTACACCAGCATGTCTTATATCTTGTACACCAGCGTGTCTCATATCTTGTACACCAGCGTGTCTCATATCTTGTACACCAGCGTGTCTCATATCTTGTACACCAGCGTGTCTCATATCTTGTACACCAGCATGTCTTATATCTTGTACACCAGCATGTCTCATATCTTGTACACCAGCATGTCTCATATCTTGTACACCAGCGTGTCTTATATCTTGTACACCAGCGTGTCTCATATCTTAAAAACCAGCGTGTCTCATATCTTGTACACCAGCATGTCACAGATCTTGTACACCAGCGTGTCTCATATCTTGTACACCAGCATGTCTCATATCTTGTACAAAAGCATGTCTCATATCTTGTACACCAGCATGTCTCATATCTTGTACACCAGCGTGTCACATATCTTGTATACCAGCATGTCTTATATCTTGTACACCAGCGTGTCTTATATCTTGTACACCAGCATGTCTTATATCTTGTACCCCAGCATGTCACATATCTTGTACACCAGCATGCCTCATATCTTGTACACCAGCGTGTCTCATATCTTGTACACCAGCATGTCACAGATCTTGTACACCAGCGTGTCTTATATCTTGTACACCAGCGTGTCTTATATCTTGTACACCAGGATGTCTCATATCTTGTACACCAGCATGTCTCATATCTTGTACACCAGCATGTCTTATATCTTGTACACCAGCATGTCTCATATCTTGTACACCAGCATGTCTTATATCTTGTACACCAGCATGTCTCATATCCTGTACACCAGCATGTCTCATATCTTGTACACCAGCATGTCTCATATCTTGTACACCAGCATGTCTCATATCTTGTACACCAGCGTGTCTCATATCTTGTACACCAGCATGTCTCATATCTTGTACACCAGCGTGTCTTATATCTTGTACACCAGCATGTCTCATATCTTGTACACCAGCATGTCTCATATCTTGTACACCAGCATGTCTCATATCTTGTACACCAGCATGTCTCATATCTTGTACACCAGCATGTCACAGATCTTGTACACCAGCATGTCTCATATCTTGTACACCAGCGTGTCTCATATCTTGTACAAGACAGCGTGTCTCATATCTTGTACACTAGCGTGTCTCATATCTTGTACCCCAGCGTGTCTTATATCTTGTACACCAGCATGTCTCATATCTTGTACACCAGCATGTCTCATATCTTGTACACCAGCATGTCTTATATCTTGTACACCAGCGTGTCTTATATCTTGTACACCAGCATGTCTCATATCTTGTACACCAGCATGTCTTATATCTTGTACACCAGCATGTCTCATATCTTGTACACCAGCGTGTCTCATATCTTGTAAACCAGAATGTCTCATATCTTGTACACCAGCATGTCTTATATCTTGTACACCAGAGTGTCTCATATCTTGTACACCAGCATGTCTCATATCTTGTACACCAGCATGTCTCATATCTTGTACACCAGCATGTCTCATATCTTGTACACCAGCGTGTCTTATATCTTGTACACCAGCATGTCTCATATCTTGTACACCAGCGTGTCTCATATCTTGTACCCCAGCATGTTTAATATCTTGTACACCAGCGTGTCTTATATCTTGTACACCAGCATGTCTTATATCTTGTACACCAGCATGTCTCATATCTTGTACACCAGCGTGTCTCATATCTTGTAAACCAGCGTGTCACATATCTTGTACACCAGCATGTCTTATATCTTGTACACCAGCGTGTCTTATATCTTGTACACCAGCATGTCTCATATCTTGTACACCAGCATGTCTCATATCTTGTACACCAGCATGTCTCATATCTTGTACACCAGCATGTCACAGATCTTGTACACCAGCATGTCTCATATCTTGTACACCAGCATGTCTCATATCTTGTACACCAGCGTGTCTCATATCTTGTACACCAGCATGTCTCATATCTTGTACACCAGCATGTCTTATATATTGTACACCAGCATGTCTCATATCTTGTACACCAGCATGTCTTATATCTTGTACACCAGCATGTCTCATATCTTGTACACCAGCGTGTCTCATATCTTGTACACCAGCGTGTCTTATATCTTGTACACACGCGTGTCTCATATCTTGTACACCAGCATGTCTTATATCTTGTACACCAGCATGTCTCATATCTTGTACACCAGCATGTCTCATATCTAGTACACCAGCGTGTCACATATCTTGTACACCAGCATGTCTTATATCTTGTACACCAGCGTGTCTTATATCTTGTACACCAGCATGTCTTATATCTTGTACCCCAGCATGTCACATATCTTGTACAACCAGCATGCCTCATATCTTGTACACCAGCGTGTCTCATATCTTGAACACCAGCATGTCTTATATCTTGTACACCAGCGTGTCTTATATCTTGTACACCAGCGTGTCTCATATCTTGTACACCAGCGTGTCTCATATCTTGTACACCAGCATGTCACAGATCTTGTACACCAGCATGTCTCATATCTTGTACACCAGCATGTCTTATATCTTGTACACCAGCGTGTCTTATATCTTGTACCCCAGCATGTCTCATAGCTTGTACACCAGCATGTCTCAGATCTTGTACACCAGCATGTCTCATATCATGTACACCAGCGTGTCTTATATCTTGTACCCCAGCATGTCTCAGATCTTGTACACCAGCATGTCTCACATCTTGTACACCAGCATGTCTTATATCTTGTACCCCAGCATGTCTCATATCTTGTACACCAGCATGTCTCATATCTTGTACACCAGCGTGTCTTATATCTTGTACACCAGCGTGTCTCATATCTTGTACACCAGCATGTCTTATATCTTGTACACCAGCATGTCTCATATCTTGTACACCAGCATGTCTTATATCTTGTACACCAGCGTGTCTTATATCTTGTACACCAGCGTGTCTTATATCTTGTACACCAGCATGTCTTATATCTTGTACACCAGCGTGTCTTATATCTTGTACACCAGCATGTCTTATATCTTGTACACCAGCGTGTCTTATATCTTGTACACCAGCATGTCTTATATCTTGTACACCAGTGTGTCTTATATCTTGTACACCAGCATGTCTCATATCTTGTACACCAGCGTGTCTCATATCTTGTACACCAGCATGTCTCATATCTTGTACACCAGCGTGTCTCATATCTTGTACACCAGCATGTCTCATATCTTGTACCCCAGCATGTCTTATATCTTGTACACCAGCATGTCTTATATCTTGTACACCAGCATGTCTCATATCTTGTACACCAGCGTGTCTCATATCTTGTACACCAGCATGTCTTATATCTTGTACACCAGCGTGTCTCAGATCTTGTACACCAGCATGTCTTATATCTTGTACCCCAGTGTGTCTCATATCTTGTACACCAGCGTGTCTCATATCTTGTACACCAGCATGTCTCATATCTTGTACACCAGCGTGTTTCATATCTTGTACACCAGCATGTCTCATAACTTGTACCCCAGCATGTCTCATATCTTGTACACCAGCATGTCTCATATCTTGTACACCAGCATGTCTTATATCTTGGACACCAGCGTGTCTCATATCTTGTACACCAGCATGTGTCATATCTTGTACACCAGCATGTCTTATATCTTGTACACCAGCGTGTCTCATATCTTGTACACCAGCGTGTCTCATATCTTGTACACCAGCATGTCTTATATCTTGTACACCAGCATGTCTCATATCTTGTACACCAGCGTGTCTCATATCTTGTACACCAGCATGTCTCAGATCTTGTACACCAGCATGTCTTATATCTTGTACACCAGCGTGTCTTATATCTTGTAACCAGCATGTCTTATATCTTGTACACCAGCATGTCTCATATCTTGTACACCAGCGTGTCTCATATCTTGTACACCAGCATGTCTCAGATCTTGTACACCAGCATGTCTTATATCTTGTACACCAGCGTGTCTTATATCTTGTAACCAGCATGTCTCATATCTTGTACACCAGCATGTCTCATATCTTGTACACCAGCGTGTCTCATATCTTGTACACCAGCATGTCTCATAGCTTGTACACAAGCATGTCTCATATCTTGTACACCAGCATGTCTTATATCTTGTACACCAGCGTGTCTCATATCTTGTACACCAGCATGTCTCATATCTTGTACACCAGCATGTCTCATATCATGTACACCAGCGTGTCTCATATCTTGTACCCCAGCATGTCTCAGATCTTGTACACCAGCATGTCTCATATCTTGTACACCAGCATGTCTCATATCTTGTACACCAGCATGTCTCATATCTTGTACACCAGCATGTCTCATATCTTGTACACCAGCGTGTCTTATATCTTGTACACCAGCATGTCTCATAGCTTGTACACAAGCATGTCTTATATCTTGTACACCAGCGTGTCTTATATCTTGCACACCAGCGTGTCTTATATCTTGTACACCAGCGTGTCTTATATCTTCTACACCAGCATGTCTCATATCTTGTACACCAGCGTGTCTCATATCTTGTACACCAGCATGTCTTATATCTTGTACACCAGCATGTCTCATATCTTGTACACCAGCATGTCTCATATCTTGTACACCAGCATGTCTTATATCTTGTACCCCAGCATGTCTTATATCTTGTACACCAGCATGTCTTATATCTTGTACACCAGCGTGTCTCATATCTTGTACACCAGCATGTCTTATATCTTGTACACCAGCATGTCTTATATCTTGTACACCAGCATGTCCCATATCTTGTACACCAGCGTGTCTCATATCTTGTAAACCAGAATGTCTCATATCTTGTACACCAGCATGTCTTATATCTTGTACACCAGAGTGTCTCATATCTTGTACACCAGCATGTCTCATATCTTGTACACCAGCGTGTCTCATATCTTGTACACCAGCATGTCTTATATCTTGTACACCAGAGTGTCTCATATCTTGTACACCAGCATGTCTCATATCTTGTACACCAGCATGTCTTATATCTTGTACACCAGCGTGTCTCATATCTTGTACACCAGCATGTCTTATATCTTGTACACCAGAGTGTCTCATATCTTGTACACCAGCATGTCTCATATCTTGTACACCAGCGTGTCTCATATCTTGTACACCAGCATGTCTTATATCTTGTACACCAGAGTGTCTCATATCTTGTACACCAGCATGTCTCATATCTTGTACACCAGCATGTCTCATATCTTGTACACCAGCATGTCCTTATATCTTGTACACCAGCATGTCTCATATCTTGTACACCAGCATGTCTCATATCTTGTACACCAGCATGTCTTATATCTTGTACACAAGCGTGTCTCATATCTTGTACACCAGCATGTCTTATATCTTGTACACCAGCATGTCTTATATCTTGTACACCAGCATGTCTCATATCTTGTACACCAGCGTGTCTCATATCTTGTAAACCAGAATGTCTCATATCTTGTACACCAGCATGTCTTATATCTTGTACACCAGAGTGTCTCATATCTTGTACACCAGCATGTCTCATATCTTGTACCCCAGCGTGTCTTATATCTTGTACACCAGCATGTCTCATATCTTGTACACCAGCGTGTCTTATATCTTGTACACCAGCATGTCTCATATCTTGTACACCAGCGTGTCTCATATCTTGTACCCCAGCATGTTTAATATCTTGTACACCAGCGTGTCTTATATCTTGTACACCAGCATGTCTTATATCTTGTACACCAGCATGTCTCATATCTTGTACACCAGCATGTCTCATATCTTGTACACCAGCGTGTCACATATCTTGTACACCAGCATGTCTTATATCTTGTACACCAGCGTGTCTTATATCTTGTACACCAGCATGTCTCATATCTTGTACACCAGCATGTCTCATATCTTGTACACCAGCATGTCTCATATCTTGTACACCAGCATGTCACAGATCTTGTACACCAGCATGTCTCATATCTTGTACACCAGCATGTCTCATATCTTGTACACCAGCGTGTCTCATAGCTTGTACACCAGCATGTCTCATATCTTGTACACCAGCATGTCTTATATATTGTACACCAGCATGTCTCATATCTTGTACACCAGCATGTCTTATATCTTGTACACCAGCATGTCTCATATCTTGTACACCAGCGTGTCTCATATCTTGTACACCAGCGTGTCTTATATCTTGTACACACGCGTGTCTCATATCTTGTACACCAGCATGTCTTATATCTTGTACACCAGCATGTCTCATATCTTGTACACCAGCATGTCTCATATCTAGTACACCAGCGTGTCACATATCTTGTACACCAGCATGTCTTATATCTTGTACACCAGCGTGTCTTATATCTTGTACACCAGCATGTCTTATATCTTGTACCACAGCATGTCACATATCTTGTACACCAGCATGCCTCATATCTTGTACACCAGCGTGTCTCATATCTTGAACACCAGCATGTCTTATATCTTGTACACCAGCGTGTCTTATATCTTGTACACCAGCGTGTCTCATATCTTGTACACCAGCGTGTCTCATATCTTGTACACCAGCATGTCACAGATCTTGTACACCAGCATGTCTCATATCTTGTACACCAGCATGTCTTATATCTTGTACACCAGCGTGTCTTATATCTTGTACCCCAGCATGTCTCATAGCTTGTACACCAGCATGTCTCAGATCTTGTACACCAGCATGTCTCATATCATGTACACCAGCGTGTCTTATATCTTGTACCCCAGCATGTCTCAGATCTTGTACACCAGCATGTCTCACATCTTGTACACCAGCATGTCTTATATCTTGTACCCCAGCATGTCTCATATCTTGTACACCAGCATGTCTCATATCTTGTACACCAGCGTGTCTTATATCTTGTACACCAGCGTGTCTCATATCTTGTACACCAGCATGTCTTATATCTTGTACACCAGCATGTCTCATATCTTGTACACCAGCATGTCTTATATCTTGTACACCAGCGTGTCTTATATCTTGTACACCAGCGTGTCTTATATCTTGTACACCAGCATGTCTTATATCTTGTACACCAGCGTGTCTTATATCTTGTACACCAGCATGTCTTATATCTTGTACACCAGCGTGTCTTATATCTTGTACACCAGCATGTCTTATATCTTGTACACCAGTGTGTCTTATATCTTGTACACCAGCATGTCTCATATCTTGTACACCAGCGTGTCTCATATCTTGTACACCAGCATGTCTCATATCTTGTACACCAGCGTGTCTCATATCTTGTACACCAGCATGTCTCATATCTTGTACCCCAGCATGTCTTATATCTTGTACACCAGCATGTCTTATATCTTGTACACCAGCATGTCTCATATCTTGTACACCAGCGTGTCTCATATCTTGTACACCAGCATGTCTTATATCTTGTACACCAGCGTGTCTCAGATCTTGTACACCAGCATGTCTTATATCTTGTACCCCAGTGTGTCTCATATCTTGTACACCAGCGTGTCTCATATCTTGTACACCAGCATGTCTCATATCTTGTACACCAGCGTGTTTCATATCTTGTACACCAGCATGTCTCATATCTTGTACCCCAGCATGTCTCATATCTTGTACACCAGCATGTCTCATATCTTGTACACCAGCATGTCTTATATCTTGGACACCAGCGTGTCTCATATCTTGTACACCAGCATGTGTCATATCTTGTACACCAGCATGTCTTATATCTTGTACACCAGCGTGTCTCATATCTTGTACACCAGCGTGTCTCATATCTTGTACACCAGCATGTCTTATATCTTGTACACCAGCATGTCCTCATATCTTGTACACCAGCGTGTCTCATATCTTGTACACCAGCATGTCTCAGATCTTGTACACCAGCATGTCTTATATCTTGTACACCAGCGTGTCTTATATCTTGTAACCAGCATGTCTTATATCTTGTACACCAGCATGTCTCATATCTTGTACACCAGCGTGTCTCATATCTTGTACACCAGCATGTCTCAGATCTTGTACACCAGCATGTCTTATATCTTGTACACCAGCGTGTCTTATATCTTGTAACCAGCATGTCTCATATCTTGTACACCAGCATGTCTCATATCTTGTACACCAGCGTGTCTCATATCTTGTACACCAGCATGTCTCATAGCTTGTACACAAGCATGTCTCATATCTTGTACACCAGCATGTCTTATATCTTGTACACCAGCGTGTCTCATATCTTGTACACCAGCATGTCTCATATCTTGTACACCAGCATGTCTCATATCATGTACACCAGCGTGTCTCATATCTTGTACCCCAGCATGTCTCAGATCTTGTACACCAGCATGTCTCATATCTTGTACACCAGCATGTCTCATATCTTGTACACCAGCATGTCTCATATCTTGTACACCAGCATGTCTCATATCTTGTACACCAGCGTGTCTTATATCTTGTACACCAGCATGTCTCATAGCTTGTACACAAGCATGTCTTATATCTTGTACACCAGCGTGTCTTATATCTTGCACACCAGCGTGTCTTATATCTTGTACACCAGCGTGTCTTATATCTTGTACACCAGCATGTCTTATATCTTGTACACCAGCGTGTCTTATATCTTGTACACCAGCATGTCTTATATCTTGTACACCAGCGTGTCTTATATCTTGTACACCAGCATGTCTTATATCTTGTACACCAGCGTGTCTTATATCTTGTACACCAGCATGTCTCATATCTTGTACACCAGCGTGTCTCATATCTTGTACACCAGCATGTCTCATATCTTGTACACCAGCATGTCTCATATCTTGTACCCCAGCATGCCTTATATCTTGTACACCAGCATGTCTTATATCTTGTACACCAGCATGTCTCATATCTTGTACACCAGCATGTCTTATATCTTGTACACCAGCGTGTCTCATATCTTGTACACCAGCGTGTCTCATATCTTGTACACCAGCATGTCTTATATCTTGTACACCAGCATGTCTCATATCTTGTACACCAGCGTGTCTCATATCTTGTACACCAGCATGTCTCAGATCTTGTACACCAGCATGTCTTATATCTTGTACACCAGCGTGTCTTATATCTTGTAACCAGCATGTCTCATATCTTGTACACCAGCATGTCTCATATCTTG
The DNA here is from genome assembly GCA_014155875.1 of Cepaea nemoralis. Lineage (NCBI taxonomy): Eukaryota > Metazoa > Mollusca > Gastropoda > Stylommatophora > Helicidae > Cepaea > Cepaea nemoralis. The sequence continues at coordinate 399,980 of JACEFZ010027317.1, read as the reverse complement.
TACACCAGCGTGTCTCATATCTTGTACACCAGCATGTCTCATATCTTGTACACCAGCGTGTCTCATATCTTGTACACCAGCATGTCTCAGATCTTGTACACCAGCATGTCTCAGATCTTGTACACCAGCGTGTCTCATATCTTGTACACCAGCATGTCTCATATCTTGTACACCAGCATGTCTCATATCATGTACACCAGCGTGTCTTATATCTTGTACCCCAGCATGTCTCAGATCTTGTACACCAGCATGTCTCATATCTTGTACACCAGCATGTCTTATATCTTGTACCCCAGCATGTCTCATATCTTGTACACCAGCATGTCTCATATCTTGTACACCAGCGTGTCTTATATCTTGTACACCAGCGTGTCTCATATCTTGTACACCAGCATGTCTTATATCTTGTACACCAGCGTGTCTCATATCTTGTACACCAGCATGTCTTATATCTTGTACACCAGCGTGTCTCATATCTTGTACACCAGCATGTCTTATATCTTGTACACCAGCATGTCTCATATCTTGTACACCAGCGTGTCTTATATCTTGTACACCAGCATGTCTCATATCTTGTACACCAGCATGTCTTATATCTTGTACACCAGCGTGTCTCATATCTTGTACACCAGCGTGTCTCATATCTTGTACACCAGCATGTCTCATATCTTGTACACCAGCGTGTCTCATATCTTGTACACCAGCATGTCTCATATCTTGTACACCAGCATGTCTCATATCTTGTACACCAGCATGTCTCATATCTTGTACACCAGCGTGTCTCATATCTTGTACACCAGTATGTCTTATATCTTGTACACCAGCATGTCTCATATCTTGTACACCAGCATGTCTCATATCTTGTACACCAGCATGTCTTATATCTTGTACACCAGCGTGTCTTATATCTTGTACACCAGCATGTCTTATATCTTGTACACCAGTGTCTCATATCTTGTACACCAGCGTGTCTCATATCTTGTACACCAGCGTGTCTTATATCTTGTACACAAGCGTGTCTTATATCTTGTACACCAGCATGTCTTATATCTTGTACACCAGCGTGTCTTATATCTTGTACACCAGCGTGTCTTATATCTTGTACACCAGCATGTCTTATATCTTGTACACCAGCATGTCTTATATCTTGTACACCAGCATGTCTCATATCTTGTACACCAGCGTGTCTCATATCTTGTACACCAGCATGTCTCATATCTTGTACACCAGCATGTCTTATATCTTGTACACCAGCATGTCTTATATCTTGTACACCAGCATGTCTCATATCTTGTACACCAGCGTGTCTCATATCTTGTACACCAGCGTGTCTCATATCTTGTACACCAGCGTGTCTCATATCTTGTACACCAGCATGTCTTATATCTTGTACACCAGCATGTCTTATATCTTGTACACCAGCGTGTCTCATATCTTGAACACCAGCATGTCTCATATCTTGTACACCAGCGTGTCTCATATCTTGTACACCAGCGTGTCTCATATCTTGTACACCAGAGTGTCTCATATCTTGTACACCAGCGTGTCTCATATCTTGTACACCAGCGTGTCTCATATCTTGTACACCAGCATGTCTTATATCTTGTACACCAGCGTGTCTCATATCTTGTACACCAGCATGTCTCATATCTTGTACACCAGCATGTCTCATATCTTGTACACCAGCATGTCTCATATCTTGTACACCAGCGTGTCTCGGATCTTGTACACCAGCGTGTCTCTGGTCAACAAGCCGTCTTCTTGTACCCAGAGCTGAGGCCAGAAACCCCAACCTTGAGGACAGGTTGTCGCTATCAGGGGCTGAAGTATCCCACGTAATGGGTGTATGGTGACTACTTGATGTCCAGTCTCTGTCACTCGCTTCATTACATCGGCGCCACACACGTCAGTGACCTCCTGCAGGCAGACAAGTGGACAGGTCGGCAGGCGACCAGGGACACCGACCTCAGTGCCTAGTGCTCGTCTGTTCCAGGGGAGGCCACTGCCGGACAGGGTGTCGTCTTGTTTATGGTTATCGGTCTTGAGTTTCAGCCAATAAACAAGCGAGGAGTGCCCACGTGACAGGCCACGGAGAGGGCTGACCAGTCACGGAAACACGAGCTTTGTGGTCGCGGTCAGGGCGGACAAGTCCGGTGGTTGAGCTATCTGTGGCTCGTGTCACGGCTGGAGTCGCTACTGGATGCCATCCCATTCAGAGCTAAGTTCACATTTCAAGTTGCCGTAATACTTGACCAATCACACAACAATGATCTATTATCCTCTTCGGACAACAATCATCTTCCAAAACGCTGAAGTGATCGTGTAGATTGCGTGATCTCTGACGATCCCACGAGGGTAAACATGAGACCTATATGAGGGCACGAGAGGAACAGCGGCGCCCAGTTGCTATCATTCTGGCAGGCACCACAGGGCGCACTGATAGCTGGACTGTGGTCTTGAGAAAGTTGAAGGTGTGAACACAATCTGTGATGTGTGTCCTCCAGTGTATGAGAAAGTGTGATCACAATCTGTGATGTGTGTCCTCCAGTGTAGGAGACAGTGTGATCACAATCTGTGAGGTGTGTCCTCTAGTGTAGGAGACAGTGTGATCACAATCTGTGAGGTGTGTCCTCTAGTGTAGGAGAAAGTGTGATCACAATCTGTGATGTGTGTCCTCTAGTGTAGGAGACAGTGTGATCACAATCTGTGATGTGTGTCCTCCAGTGTAGGAGACAGTGTGATCACAATCTGTGAGGTGTGTCCTCTAGTGTAGGAGACAGTGTGATCACAATCTGTGATGTGTGTCCTCCAGTGTAGGAGAAAGTGTGATCACAATCTGTGAGGTGTGTCCTCTAGTGTAGGAGAAAGTGTGATCACAATCTGTGAGGTGTGTCCTCTAGTGTAGGAGAAAGTGTGATCACAATCTGTGATGTGTGTCCTCCAGTGTAGGAGAAAGTGTGATCACAATCTGTGAGGTGTGTCCTCCAGTGTATGAGAAAGTGTGATCACAATCTGTGATGTGTGTCCTCCAGTGTAGGAGAAAGTGTGATCACAATCTGTGATGTGTGTCCTCCAGTGTAGGAGACAGTGTGATCACAATCTGTGATGTGTGTCCTCCAGTGTAGGAGACAGTGTGATCACAATCTGTGATGTGTGTCCTCCAGTGTAGGAGACAGTGTGATCACAATCTGTGAGGTGTGTCCTCTAGTGTAGGAGACAGTGTGATCACAATCTGTGATGTGTGTCCTCCAGTGTAGGAGAAAGCGTGATCACAATCGTGAGGTGTGTCCTCTAGTGTAGGAGAGTGTGATACACAATCTGTGAGGTGTGTGTCCTCTAGTGTAGGAGGAAAGTGTGATCACAATCTGTGATGTGTGTCCTCCAGTGTAGGAGAAAGTGTGATCACAATCTGTGAGGTGTGTCCTCCAGTGTATGAGAAAGTGTGATCACAATCTGTGATGTGTGTCCTCCAGTGTAGGAGAAAGTGTAATCACAATCTGTGAGGTGTGTCCTCCAGTGTAGGAGAAAGTGTGATCACAATCTGTGATGTGTGTCCTCCAGTGTAGGAGAAAGTGTGATCACAATCTGTGATGTGTGTCCTCCAGTGTATGAGAAAGTGTGATCACAATCTGTGAGGTGTGTCCTCTAGTGTAGGAGAAAGTGTGATCACAATCTGTGAGGTGTGTCCTCCAGTGTATGAGAAAGTGTGATCACAATCTGTGAGGTGTGTCCTCCAGTGTATGAGAAAGTGTGATCACAATCTGTGAGGTGTGTCCTCCAGTGTAGGAGAAAGTGTGATCACAATCTGTGAGGTGTGTCCTCCAGTGTATGAGAAAGTGTGATCACAATCTGTGAGGTGTGTCCTCCAGTGTAGGGAGAAAGTGTGATCACAATCTGTGAGGTGTGTCCTCCAGTGTATGAGAAAGTGTGATCACAATCTGTGATGTGTGTCCCTCCAGTGTAGGAGAAAGTGTGATCACAATCTGTGATGTGTGTCCATCTAGTGTATGAGAAAGTGTGATCACAATCTGTGATGTGTGTCCTCCAGTGTAGGAGAAAGTGTGATCACAATCTGTGATGTGTGTCCTCCCAGTGTATGAGAAAGTGTGATCACAATCTGTGAGGTGTGTCCTCCAGTGTAGGAGAAAGTGTGATCACAATCTGTGATGTGTGTCCTCCAGTGTATGAGACAGTGTGATCACAATCTGTGATGTGTGTCCTCTAGTGTAGGAGAAAGTGTGATCACAATCTGTGAGGTGTGTCCTCCAGTGTAGGAGAAAGTGTGATCACAATCTGTGAGGTGTGTCCTCTAGTGTAGGAGAAAGTGTGATCACAATCTGTGATGTGTGTCCTCCAGTGTAGGAGAAAGTGTGATCACATCTGTGAGGTGTGTCAGCTCTAGTGTAGGAGAAAGTGTGATCACAATCTGTGATTGGTGCTCCAACCGGTCATCGAGGCATTACCCACGTGTAAGATCACCAAATCGTGTGAGGTCGTTGCTCCACTCCAGCTGTAAGCCTGAAGATGAAAGCGTACCGGACAAGGTGCACAGATCACTGTGTCATTGGTGACGTCCTTCCTCACGCCCCCGCACCCCAAGTCACCCTAGGGGGTTCCGTGTTGATCCGATGACAGCTCCTTGCTGCCATTCGCGAGATCCACAATCCTCCCCACTCGCTGAGCCCCCTTCTCTGCCATCTGCTCGTCCCACTCGCCCAGCCCGCATACTGCGATCTCTGTAGGTGTCCGCGCTATTCGTTCATACTCTGTAGCTCTTCCTGTGTAGAGGAGGACGCATAGTCAGTGACCAAGAATCTGTCGACGGTGTGTTCCTCCAGTGTCAGGGCGAACGTGTGTAGTCACAATCTGTGATGTTGGTTCCTCTAGCTTGGCCCTTAGGAGAAAGTGTGATCACAATCACGTGCGTGGCCCCATGTAGTGCCTCCGCTTGACGCACTCCCCGGTGGGTCCCTAGGAGAAGAAAGTTGTGAATCTACCACACGCAATCTACGTGGATGGTCGGTCCCGTCACTTAGATGTATGGTAGAAGAAAGGTATCACAATCTGTAGATGTTGTGTACTCTAGTGTAGAGAAAGTAGTGATCACAATCTAGTGCGGAGTGAGTGTGTCGCTCCACATTATGTGCCTCGAGGGAGAAAGGTAAGCTTCCTCTCTCTTATCAACAATCTGCTGATGTGTGTTCCCTCAGCGGATGCTTTATGCTGCCCCCTCTACAAATCACCTCTGTCAACTTAGGAAGACAAGTGTGATCCACACATATTCTGTGCCCCATTTACTCTTGCTGTGTGTCGCTGCTCTCACACCTATCACAGATCACCGTGATGGAGGGAGATAAGGTGATCACAAT